>CM029125.1:17939307-17969307 GCA_016859345.1 Istiophorus platypterus
GAATTGTGCTCTGCAGCTACACTATATTACCTTTTACTTTTTCTCTTCCTATTGTACCTGAGAGCAGCCCACAGCCTCAAACTTGAGCCCTTTTGAGAGTACTTTAGTATTTCACTCCGGCTGCATAATTTTACCCCTAGCCCTCTATTATGCAGAGGATTTTGTGTTGTTGCCTCATTTGAAAAGAAGTTAGATACTTAAATTTTACGCCACGCTTATGCTGCGATGCGATGTCTTGCGCGTTTTTGAGGACTCAGTGATGTGTAGACGACACAGTTGCCCCACTGTGGTCTGTTTTTCTTGCCACTGTGATGTGATGGGATAAGTACTGAGGTCTGTCCTGTTAGTGGTAGCAAGCCAACTTGGATGTTGTGATGAAAACGAGAGACATGTAATCTCAGAGGGAGGGACGATGCCAGGGAAACGGCTTTCCTGTTTGTCCACAGCGCCGGATTTAGGTCCCCTCATACCGGCTCTCTCCCACTGCCTTCACAGGGTTATTATTCTCTGGATTCCCGCGGTGTGGCCAATCAACAGATGTGTTTAAACAGAATTTATCTCCCCTCCCAACAAGCCTCTCCCTCGACCGGCGATATTCTATCGTGTAACAGAACATGGCAAATTCGTCAGGATTGCCAAGGTATTGTTTGCAGATGGGGTTTTTGTGTGTGACTGACATTGAGCAAATGCTTTGTCCTTCAGCTAAAATATCAAAGCAGCGTTTGGCGCTATGCTAGTAAAAGCCGGTGTTGGAGTAAAAGGGATAAGTGCAAAAAGTGTACGTATATTAATATATTCAAATATTCCACCTTGCAGTGATTGGTCACCCTGGTGGTGACAAATGTTTAGCATGGTTTGCAACCAGGGTAATTGTTTCAGATTTTAGGAATGTCAACACCGAGGTCCCAGATGGTCCCTGAGAGAGGAAGAAAGCCTTTGAAAGGGTAAATAATTTATCATTGTGTATTTTCTTTTTTTTTTTCTGATTTAGACTGCTACGTCAAGTAGGGGTTTGCACAGAATATGGTTGTGGGAAACATATTGAGGGCCATTTGTTCATTCCAAAATTAAAGGCTCAGCTCAGTTAGGGAATCGGTTTGAAGTTTGATTCTTTTAACTCGCCAGATGAGCAAAACTATTGCAATTGCACGTCTGAGTATTATGTCTGTCTGGCACAGAGCTATTCCAGAGATATTCAAAATGATGTGGAGGAGTTATTCCAGGGGGAGGAAAAAGTAAAAAACGCAATCAACAATATAGGAATACGTAAGTATCCTCTACACTATCAATGACATAACTACAGTATATCAGGCATCTGAGTGTGCCAGCCTTCCGTGCAATACATTGGAAACAATACTAAGTTGTTACATGTTTTCACTAAGGACCATTGTTTAAACAGTATCACCTGGGTTTTATGTCCTTGGTGTTTTTGTAATATCATGTAAAATGAGAGAAATTCTTTGCTGGACAACACAAGAATGCAACAGACATAAAACATGAATGAGCTGAGTATAATGTGCCACAGTCTCTTAAGAGATTTTTTTTTGTCGTTGTTCTGAAATATATATATATATTTATTTTTTCTCAATTTATTGGATCACACATAGAAAGCATTGAACATAGGGAGAGAAAGGGAGGAAGATAACAAGCAACGAAGGTTCCCATATGGTTTCGAACCAATGATGCTATGGCTACTCTTTATTCCTACTAGAATACTAGGAAGGCAGCATTCCCTGTTATTTATTAATTCTTTGAATAAAAAAAAAAGAAAATAATGGGGCCTGTGAATGTGTCAAGGGTAGTGTGCATGTTACAAAATATACAAAGTTAGCGTCCAGAGCCTAATTTGTTACTGGAGAAGATGATTTGGGCAATTCTGTTTCAAAATTGGGTCAATAAATTGCTGTCAGTCTAATTAATTTGGCACTGTGTCATTAAAGCCTCAATGATGCTGTTGCAGCTCTGCTGCATATGCCGTTCTTGGCAAGCGGAGCTTAAATTAATATTCTGCTGGACTGGTTTAAGTGTGCGCACACACTCACCCGTGCGCACACACTCACCCGTGCACACTCACACAACCGTGCACACTCATACAACCGAGCACACACAGAGGGTGGCGGATAAAACAGTGGGAGACGGATTATTTAAAAATTATGGTATCAATATAAGCAAATGACTGCCTTCATATTCTCCTTCAGGAGGTGTTTTCACCATAAACATCATGACACTCAAAGTTTCGGGGATACATCCTGAGCTTCATAAAGTTGTATCGTCTGCTGTATTTCATTAGCACAACTCATAAACGCATCAGATCGAGTGGAGCTAGCGCTTCCAGCGACTGGACCTGCCAGCTGTTTCTGTGTTTTATATTGAGTGATGTCTTAGGACCATGAATACATTTCAGTTGTTAATGTCTCTCAAAACACATTTTTCCACAAATTCATCAAAAAGCATGGCATCATGCATTGCTTTTTTTTTTTTCCTGTGTGTTGTTTAACAGATTTGCTAAATGAGTCTGTCCAATCCATTCGGCATACATGGTTTATCAGCTGTCAACATGTGTGGCATATTATATAAAGGGATATTCCTCCTTCATATAATTTCTGCAGGGAAATCTGTTAAAAATATAACATGTGTGGCATATTATATAAAGGGATATTCCTCCTTCATATAATTTCTGCAGGGAAATCTGTTAAAAATAATAATAATAAATAAATAAAAAAATTCTACAACCGGGTTGAGTGCTTGCTAAAAATGCCACCCCATTTTTTTCTGTAATCTCCACCACAGGCTACTGGGATTCGCCTCTGAATGTTGAAGCTAATAGCAGAATATCATTTGATATGGTCCTTGGCTTTGGACATAATTCATAGTACTTTTTTTTTTCCCCCCTGACACACATTTGTGTATCATGGTAAGAAGGAAGCAAGTTCTGCATGTTGAGCAGAATCGGGGTCTTTGAGGCAGGACAGTGTGATCTTCTTACATGCAAGGGCATTTTCAATTTTTTTTTCCCTTCTTACCAAAGGAAATCAAGTGTTTAGATGCTCAGCATTGAATGTGGCGTCAGTGGGCTTGTACACGACAAATAATGCTGCTCCATCCCGAACGCTCTTAGTGACCTGACAATTTTAATCTTCCTCGTTTTCCTGTTAAGACAAATCCAAAAAAAAAAAACAAACAAAAAAAACCCCATGTAGACAAAATAAATTTGTTCTGCTGTGGATGCTCGCATCCTCTTCGCACTGCACAACACCAGGGCGGGTCTAAAGAATCATGGTCATTTCAACACAGTTTTCTATGACCTGTTATGAAAAGGGTTCCAGCCCACTTGGCAAGGGATCCGTTCATTATTGGACTTAACTTATGGTGATGTTGAGTGCGGGATCATGATCAAACGGTTTCTTCCAACAGGCACTAAAGAGCAGCGTTGGCAGCCCGAGGCCTCAAGCTGTTCAACCTTGCGCTCACTAATTGCTCTCTGTCAGGAAGGCCAGAGAGTGTCAGTTTAACAGTGTTCAAGGCTTAGGGAGGAACTCTGGTAATGAAACAAATGGGGGAAATAAGAGGATCGTCTGAGGGGGAGAGAGAGGAAGTGTTATCCCGGGTGAAGAGATGCAATACGCAATATTAATGACCTTTTATATGTGGCAACAAAACAGTTTTTGTTTGTGATAATTTACCAAATATTGACATGAATAAGGATTACCACTGCAACTAATCCATTTATCTGCTTATTATTTCCTCTGTTAATTAAATAATCTTTTGCTCTGTGAAATGAACCTGACATTTTTACATGATGAATCGATTATCAAAACTGCTTAATTTTCTGTGTGATTGATTGAATAGCTCTGATAATTATATTTAGACTTGAAAAATCATTGGCTGAAGCAGGATTGTACGTGGTAAAAACAAAAAGAAAACAACAACAAAAAAACAAAGAAAAAAACATTTGCTAACTTATGGCAGCAGCTGATTGCCTATTTAAGGACATCATTATAATTAAATCAATTTCAAATATCTGGCTTGTGTTTAAGCAGGACACATTACGGCTGTCAATGAATATTCTTAATTATATAATTAAAGTGTTACAAAAAGACATTCAGTTGTGAATACATAATTGATAAAGTGGCAACACCATGGCTGTTCATCCTCGTGAGTTCCAGTTTGGGTCTGCGCCGCTGCACTGAATACACTGCATGACGGACAGGAGTCACATATCACTTTCATTGATTGAAAATGAAATGTAGGTCAAGCTGAAATGAGCGAATGGAGGGGGGAAAAAAAAATGTTCCCGGACCCCTTTGTGTGAACTTCAGAGTGCTTCACTTCTTTGAAACTCGCTTTGCTTCACCAACACTGGAAACTTTATTTCTAAGCACTAAACGAAGACAGCTGGACTTGCTTGAGGTTCTTGAAGGCGTTTCACCTCTTTATCTGAGAGACTTCTTCAGTTCTACTGAGGAAGAGAACGGAAGAAGCCTTTTTTCTTCAAGCAAGTCAAGCTGCCTTCGTATTGTAATTACAAACACCATGACCCTGATGCATGAAAATCTTCAGACAGTGGAAACCATTGTCCAGAATTAGGTTATCCGACAACTTCTGATGACTTTTGTGCAGCTATTTTTCTTGGCTAATTGTGATGTCAAATACAGAGAGAGACGGGATAAAAAAGAAAAACAGGTTAATTTCTGTGGTGCTTTTGATTGGAAGCTTCAAAGTGAGCAATCCATGCTTTCCTTGGGCAAATAGAAGGAGCAAATAATCAGATAATCATAAATCAATAATACAAAAGTCTAGGGGAAAAAGGAGTCAAGAAAATGGAGCATTTGCCTTGGGGGAATCATGCATGTACCAGAATGCAAAAAAAAAAAAAAAAAAAAAAAATCCTATGGAATAATAATGATTTTCTTTTTGTCACTTTAAAAGGGACTGGAGGCAGAACAAAAAGAACACCACATCCTAAACAAGCATGTTCAATTCAATTCGGTTTTATTTATACTGCGCAAAATTGTAACAGAGTTTATCTCAGGGCACTTTCATATAGAGCAGGTCTAGACTGTTACCCTGTATAGTTATATTAACAGAGACCCAGCATTTTCCCCCCATGAGCAGGAACTTTTCAACAGCAGCGAAGGAAAACTCCCTTTTAACAGGTAGAAACCTTGGGGGGGGGGGGTCCACAATACAGGTTCTTCATAAAGATGTATTATAAAAATAAGACTACTAATAAAAACCAGAAATAATAATAATAGGGTCAGTAATAAGACTGATCATGATAAAAATTGGACTAAATATATAATGATAACAATTGAAGCGGTGGGTGTTGAGCAGGATCATGGGGGCAGTCTGCGCCCATGGATCCGGACTCTGGGGCATCAGAGGCAGAGATACCTGCAGAAGGTTCGGTCACAATGTGTAATATAAATTTAACCAAAATTTGGACCCCCTTCACAATAGCTTCAAAACAAAAGTCTTTTTAAATCATTAAAATGCTGTATTGTTTTTTGTAGCATGTATGGTCTCTTCCAGGAGTGTGCCGTTTTGCATATTGTCACACCCGTTTGCTCCAGTGCCTTGCACATGGCTCTACCGTTGGCCACTCATTAAGTTACCTGTAAACAGCAGGGAGTAACTTGCCATCCCAGTGGAACGCAGCCTGTTGTGCATGATTGCTTTCAGGAAGAGGTGCGTGACTCAGATTCGACACTGAGCATTGTAGTAGTAATAACATGAAAACAAACATTAGGTCGTAGTTGATGGGGGGGGCGTTGTACTATGCAGAAAATGTTGAGGGTGACAAGGCTGAACCGTGGGCCTTCTGTTCTCATACAGCACATGCACAGCTCGGGGGGGGGGGGTTGCTTGGTAAGTCATTCGCCATTACTGCCCTTTGATTATCACCCCCTTCCATAATGGTGGGAAGCAGATGCATTATGTCTGTCATAGCATACTACAGAGGAAGGCTTAAAAAAAAAAACAAAAAAAAAACCCATGAAGGCCAGTTTATGCTGTTTTGACAGCCCCCCCTTTGTTACATCCTGTGTTGCCTTCCTGGTTTTCAGCCTCCTTGCACATAAAGATGATGAAAAGGAAGCAGGTCCTTGAAGAAAAGAAATCATTCATTTTTAAATAATAAAATCACAAAATCTATTATTTATGCACCAAATGTCCAGCTTGGGATATCAAATGCACTTTTGAAGTCTGGAAGGGTATATCTTTTCACCTTGTTTGAAGCTAGTCCCAACAATATAAAAGGAGGTGGTGTATAAAGAGAGAGAATATCGGGCTGAGAGCATGTTTACTTATTTATCTGTTTCATGCATTTGCTCTTTTAGGGCTCAGTTCACAGGAAGTGCAGGATGGACATCTGAGCCTTTTGGGTAAGGATATTTCATAAACTGCAATAAGTGTTCTGCGCCAGCGGTAACCTCTTTCTCTTTGAAGACAAATCAGGACTCCTTTGGGAGGGACTTTTTTATTTTTTTCCCATCTTATTGAAATTGGATTGGCAGCCGGTTTCAAGTTCGTAGTAACGGAGACGTGAGGTCCGAAGTTGCAAACTTTTGAAGACATTTTCCACAACGCCAAGGGTTCTGCAACAGAAAAGCTGATAACTGACAACAGTAGAGTGTTTCATCGTTTGGTGCGTGTGTTTACAGATTGAGAGTTGCTCTGAAGTTGTTCTTTAATTCCAAAAACCCGAAAGGTCTTGAGACATCCTCATTGTTTATTGCCTTTCTCCAGACCTTCGTTTTGATTGACAAGTTGACCTCAAAGATTTCATCCAGCACAAAGAGGGAGAAAATGTATCAGCTTACTTTCTCCTGCATGGTGTTGGTCACTAAGCTTGGTTGCCACAGAGTCGATTATTAAACCCCTTACGTGTAGAATGTTTTATGTAATAACACATTTCCTATTGTTGTGATGCCATATGCTTTTCTTGTTCTTTGCTTTCTACAGCATTTGTGATAATATTCTTTTATACCAGCGATAGAAGGACTGGAAATTACATAATAATAATAGTGGAGTTCCACTTATTTAAATATGACTTGAATCATATTTTCTTGGAAGTAAGAAATTCTGCGTGGAGTACTTATATCCATGGACAGTGATAAACACATTCTCCTGAGTTATTGTTATGTAAAACATTTTGTTTTTCGATGGACGGTGTATTTTGACGCTGTGCTGTTCCTTCGTTTTTCCTCAGGTGGAAAAAAATAGTGGCCGTAGAGATAGAGGATTTGAATATATTTGCAGGGCAAAGGTGAAATTTTGTCATGTTAAACCACGAAATGACAAATGTTAAATTGTTGTATCCAGGGCATTGGTGGATTTAGTTAGATTATTTATTTATCTATTTTTTTGAATCACATGACAGGATAATTCGCAAACCAAAGCGGTTGTGGATGGTTCATTAATTACCTGAGGTCCCCACATAATGAAGCTCTCGTGAGAGCAGGGGCTTAAGGCTTACTTTGTTGATATGTTTCTCTGGCGTACTTATGCATGCATAGGTAGATACAAGCACACATTGAGAATAAAAAAGATGTTAACGGTGGGGGTCTCTTTCTCAATCATGCCGACCCATTGAAGAGAAGCAAACAGGAGGAAAAATAAGACAAAAATAGATGTTTTCATTAGTAATTCAAACAGTTGGTCTCTGGTATGCCCTGATGCAACCTGGGTTTCGATGAGACTTTCTGCTTCTGCCACACTTAAGCCTCGTTAGCCGAGGCCCGCTTGGTTCTCCCAACCACTTTTTTTTTTTTTTTTCCTGATCAGATGAGCAGAGACATAAATCCTGTTTTGCTTGTGTGTCATCAAAGAGAAAACAGACCCATTTGCTGTCCATCTGTTGTTGAGTAAAAAACATGCAGGCAGTGTAATCGCTGGTTTACCCTAAATAAGTCTCTGAGTTCGTAGGCGTGGCCGAAAAAAAAAAAAAAGCATGACAGTAATGTTTCATAATGCTCCTACTTGGGTAAGCTGTGACAGTTTTGTAAATCTAAAGTTTGAAGCTCTCTCTCAAAACCACAGATTTAAAAACATTTTTTGTGAGACTCAGCTGCGAGTTAGCGGGTCCCCTATATTCATCTCCATGCATGCGCGAACAAAATCGTTCACAGAAAAACACAAATAATGAGACTTATAAACACAGTGTTGATATGTTAATGACTTATCAAAAGGGTTCTCGCGTGAGCTAAAATTCTAAGGATCGTTTGAGTTCGGGAAAATTTTTGCACTCATACATGTGACCCTCTACATGGGATGGCACGGATAAAATGAGGTGCATCGACCCCTCACTAACAATAAGTGCTTTGATTTGAATTCCAAATTCCCCTGAATTATTGCCTAAGCGTTTCAGAAGCAGGTATTTTCTTACACTTTACACTCTGTCTCTGGCGATAAATCCCAATACCAATACCTATTACTCATGCTGGAATAGGCCTATGTTCTTTACTGTGGCAAGATTGAATCGACTTTGCTTTCAGGGTGAACCAGTAATGCGGAAATGAGAGAAAAAGCGAAAAGTTGCAAATTAAACTCCTTGCTTCCTCTGGCAAGCCCTTTTTTTTTTTTTTTTTTTTTTTTTAAATCCTCCAAGAGGAGCAGTCAGGGTTCGACTGGAGAGCTGATCTCACTCAAGGAAATGATAATTAAATAATGGAGGCCCACGTCTTGCAAATTCCAAAGTATGGATTAAGGATTTCTCAGCACTTTCACCTTCCCTACTGTGCCATACAATCAATATTTGATCAAGGCTCCAGTCATCACAGCCTATGCATCCTGTGTTTTAAGTTTTAATTCCCTCCCCAGATGTGTAATTACCTTAAACTGGAATGGCAGCTTTTGCCAATATTTGACTTTCTAAGTGTGCAGCCACAATCAGTGCCCCTTGAACTGTATAATTTCAGGCATGAGTAGCCTCCATGTACCTTGAATTCACTAGAGACTGCGGTCTATAGATGCATTCAAGGCATCTGCCCACACATCTGCCATGAGAAGGGAATAAAGAAAAAAAAGAGCAGTTGAGCACAGGCATTGATTGAAACTGCAACAACACGCACAATTTCCCAGTGAAAGATGGCCAGTCTTAATCCAGACAAAAGTAAACATAAAGATTTCATCGCATTTAGTATACAGGTACACTGAAAATGGTAAACTCAAATGTGACTTTTCATATCTGTGAAGTTCTGACTCAAATTTGAAAAACTAAGCAGTTTGGGAATTTTTCATTATATAAAAGTGTTCACACAGGCATTGTCAAAATGCTAATGACCAAGGCGAAATGGATGGTTGTCTTTACAGTTTAGTGACTGAGCCAGTAGTTGTTAAAGTGATTTAGAGTTATTTCCACTAGACAAGGCAGTAATGTGCGGGAGAAAAGTTTCTGCAGTAGTGATGAACTGGAACTAATTCAATTAATTTTTTTTTTCTCATTCTTTATATTTTTTTTTTTTTCAGTTTATGAGACTTTATGGGAGGAAATGCAGCTAGGGGAAATCACAGGGGGATTGGTGAAGGCATTCTGTTCCCTTTTAGACAAGCGCTTTGATGACACTTGGAATGGGCAATAATTAAAATCTTATTTGCATAATGTTCCTCAAAAACTTTTTGGACAGCAAATTTAATTAAACTACTTATACACCATGACCTTGCGGTAACTAAAAAAAAAAAATAAAAATGAGATGCTATTTTTTTTTTCTTTCAGAGGTGTGCTAATTATATAATTTGAAAGCATTTTGCACCCCTCCTTGGTTTCTGAACATACAGCCCATATCTCTCTAGTGGTCACATTTATATAAAAAAAAATAAAAAAAATTACTACAGTTCTTAAAGTTTGAACTAGTAAGCAGGACAATTAGAAACCTCTCTGTGGTAAATATTAAGTGGATACTGTGCGTTTGACTAAAAAATGAGGGATTAACTACTTAAAACGTTCTGCTTGATCCCTTGACTGGACTTCAAAGTGAAGTCATATTGGAAGGGGAGCGTTTGAGAAGACAGGGCCATTATCTGTGGCCCTGTCGTGTTACTTGACGCCCTGAAGTCAGAGTGCTTCCGAGAAAGTTTGAACCCCATGGAAGGCGCACTGTAATCACAGTGGACAAATTACCGGCGAGAGAAGTGCTTGGCTGGCTGTAAAACTAATGTAGAAAAAATCAGTGGCATTTTTGTGAAAAGAATGCCTACTGTGACATTAATCTATTGCCTATTTATATCATTTTGCTGTTGTAAATATTCAGTGTTTTGTTGCTGTCTGCTGCATGGAAAATAAAATGAGTTGCAAGCGAGGACTGAGGCAGATGGCAGGACGAGTGAACAACTGTATATAATGGAAGTGAAAACTATGTTTAAAAAAAACCCCAAAACAAAACATACTGGCCACATTGACAAGTAATTCAGTTATGTAGTAATGTACATGGTCGCTTTTCATTTAAGTTAGGGGAAGGAAAACAGATTCAGTAAAAGAGAAACAGAGGCTGTCTGAAAATATCTGTGTGTGGATACCCTCTGCTTTTCATTTTGTTTGAATGGAGATGCAACAAAGTGGTGGCTGCTTGGGACCTAAAATTTTAAAAGGGTCCCTAATGCTCAGTTGCATTGTTATAGTCATACCGTTGTTTGATGAATGTGTCAGTATATATTTGTCTAAGCCTGGTTTCCCGCAAACTAGTCTAGGTATGAGACGGCCACAATTGTTACGTAGCATAACCTGGTGCCTTAAGTGTTTATAATTGTGTCTTTATCGGAGAAGCACAAATCAAAGGGGTTGCTTCGCTCTTTGTTGCTAATTACTTTGTGTCTTTCATGAACTCCCTAATGCATGCACATTGGGTTGTGGGAGTTCTTAATGACCGATTGCTATCTCAAGCGTTCTCGACTGGGTCGTTGATTTTTAATAAAACCGAAAAGAATCAACTCGGGCCAGACGCCTTTGGAAGCTGCAGATAGAACACCTGACTAACCCGGAGAGCAACATAGTGGATTTTCTCCCTTTTGATTTATTCGGAGAGCAAAAAACTTATAATTGCTGGTTAGAGGCTTGAAAAGCAACCTTTGCAAGATGTGGCTCCATTAATCAAATGTTTTCTTTTTATCTTTTTTTTTAAAGTATGTGATATATCTTTGAAAGAAATACTTGCATTCATACAGCCATTTAACTCAGCAGTGTGAATTTTCTAAAATATTTAAATAATAAATGACAAATACATATTGGTCAACACAAACAAGCAGCAGCTAACAGATTTGCATCTAACTTTGTAGGAAAACGTATAAAATCAACAACAGCAAAAGTGTCGTAGTAAGACCTGTTGCATCTGGAGAGAAACCAGTCTGTCCTGGAATGTTCACCCTTCAGATGACAAACAATTAGATGTATTTCTGGACAACACCATTTCCATGGCCGTGTAGTAGTAACTGCTTCAAATTTCTTTGACTCTCACTTTATTTTCTTGTTTTGTAACTCTGTGGAGAGGGTTTACTTGTTATTGCCTTTGTGTTTCATCCACTCTCGTCCCCTAAATTTTGCCCATCGTCACTCGGCACTTATTTGAAACAGATTGCAATCAGTCTCTTTGTCTCTTGCTTTTGGTGTGAGCGCATTATCAAAAGACTAGATATGGTTCTTCTGTCCTCGCCACAAATATCTGCCCGAAGGTTCCCAGCCTAAACTTTTTATTTTAAACAAATGTTTTGGAAGGTTGTTTTTTTTTTTTTTTTTTTTAATTTCAAAGAAAAATCCTTAAAACAGAATTATCTTTGTCCTTAGTTGCCCAACCAGACTTTCTTGATTATACCAAAAGTGGCACATCATGGCATATGTATATATGATATAGCATAATATACCTCTTTTGTTTCTCTACCTGTGTTGGATCAGAATATCCAAACCACGGTCTCCCCCTAACCCTTACCAAAGTGATTTTATTGCCCAAACCCAACCAAAGACAGGACTTTGGATGTGAACCCCTTTGGCGCGACACTCGTGCTCTTTGTACGCCCACCATCCACCCCAACCACCTGATGATTTTGATGCTGTTACTAAATATAGCGCTTCATTCATGCTGTACCCTTTACATTGAAAAATGACGCTAAAAGCAGGGGCACCAAGGGCGTATAAAAAAATCACTGCCAAAGGGACCCAGCATCTGAATGTCACACCCTAGAAGTTAAAAATTTGTTGAAAGTGGTGTTTTGTTTTGTCCACCATGTACATTAGTTTTTCCAACATGTTAACAGCAAAAAAACAAACAACTTAATGTACTCTGGTACATTACTCTGGTAGATCTGGTACACGATAGCCTCTTGGAGGTCAAAGGTGTTTGGTCATGCTGGCGAAGACAGCTGAGGGTAGAGACACAGCACTGAGGCATAACTTTGGCTCCATTTGGAGCCAGATACTTGTTATTCCCTCTGATAGCTCTTCAGCAGGGACACTTTCATTTCATACCTACAGTGTTTGCTCAGGAGAGAAAAGCGTTGACTCAGTCCCAGAGGAAAGAAGAAGAGAGGAAAAAAAAAAGAAAAGGTTGTCTAATATTGATACCATCAATTTTCAGAATGGCTCCTGGTATCCAGGATAGTAAGTCAGCTGTGGTAAACATACATCAATGACACGTTTTTATTGCAAATATGCTCTAGCATAGCGGTAAATAGATAAATAAATAAATCTTGTATTCGGTTGTTATTTTATCTATTGACGAATCAAAAGAAGAAAAAAAAATATTTTCCAGAAAAGCCCTTTGTTGAGAAGCCACAGGATTGATTTGAATAATCACAGGGTATATATATATATATATATATATATATATATATATATATATATATATATATATATATATATATACCCATTTGCTCAGTCCCTAGTGGGCTCCACAGAGCAGATTCTATGATAACATTTTAATTTCACTACGTATTTGTCTCTAGGCAAAACTTTTGCATTGGCTTATTTAATTTTATAAAAGCTAATACCTGTTATTACATCTTGGTGGTCATTTACGGCACCTGCGTTCTTGGCCCTAAAACGGCATAATCCAGTTCTCTTGGAAAAGGATCAAGATTCTGAATTACAGGTGTCCTGGCGGGTTTTATATACTGCCATCTATGTTTCACTTCCATTGTTTACCTGCCAAAGGTAACCAAACTAAAGATTTAAACCACCTAGAGTTGGAGCAAACTTGCTCAAGACATGCCTTTAAATCTCAGAATTAAATCTATGATGAGTGTATTTTACAGACTCCGATCCAAGCATCACTGCAGCTGAATGAAGTGTGTCTGTGAATAATGACTCTGTATAGCAGTTTGGAGAAATCTCTGGACTGTTGAAAGCAGCATTTAATCAATTATCAAATAATGAAATTGTTTTTCGGTCTGATTTTGGGGGGGGGGGTAAATCTATTTAAAGCTGGATCACCATTTAAGATGAACTCCAAGTGCTCAGGCAATGCATTTAAGAATAAGACTTCCGAATTTTAACTGGTTATGTATTGCTGTCAGGCTTCTTGTGCTATTCTCAGTGAACTACTCTTTTGTCTGTGTGCCAGTCTGCAGTGCAGGAGTCATTGTAATGAGGGACTGTCTTCAAAGAAAACAATGATCTCCCTGCTGGCTTTGCCAAATGTGTTTGACAAGTTATTGGGTTGGCTGATGGTGAAGCTGGTAGCTGTTTTTTCCTCAAATGCCTCTGGTAAATTTAATTTGAAATTCCAATAAATGAGATGTACCTCTTGTTTCAGCCTGAGCAAATTGAGCTGGATAAAGAACTTTTTCACACAGCTGGCCGGTTCATGAGGTTCATTCTAGACTTCCTGCAACACTTAAACAATATATCTGACCCAAACCAGTGATGACGCTATAGTCATACATTTAGTATACATTTTTGGTGTATACTTGTTCAAGATTGTAGAACTCTGATATGTCCTGTAGGAGATATTGGAGATATTATACTTTTAATCAGAAAGTAACGAGGCATGTTACTGTATATTTTCTTTTCTCACTTTGCCAGTCAATGTCAGTCAGGTACTGGAAAACCTCAGAGTAGTATCAAAACTGAAATTAATGGTTGATAAACAGCTGAAATGTTTTGAATGAAATGCTGACATGAGAAATTCTGTCAGTCCTGAAACAGCAGGGAGCACGCCATCGATTGGCCCTCTGAGTATCTTATTAAAATTATAAACCTCCAAGGACAAAACCTATTCTGAAGCAGGAGTTTTCAGTTTTTAATTATGTATGTACTAGTTAACGAGACCCCATGATTGAGCTTATGGCAAGGTTTTGCTACCTTAGGTCAAGGACTACTGCAACTGTCCACATCCAAGTACCAGTCCTTCCTCATGTTATTCATAGTGGAAAGTAGGGCGAATCGGAGCCAGTGAGGAGCAAAAAGGATGCACTATAGAGAAAATAGCAATGATAGACGTAAAAAAAGATAACAAGTACATTCCTCAATTGTAGTTCATAATTTGACATATTGTGGTGCAACTGAGGATCAGCCTGTCTTACGTTTGGAGGAAATGGGCGTGTTGCAAAGAAATGGGGGCTTCTGACCCAGAACAAAGAGTTGCATACAAGCTACAGAGATAAAGACTCTGCCTTCTGCAGTTCCTCACAGTAGACTTCTATGTTGGAGATCTAATTTCGGTAATTGGAGCCATAAAGGAAGTGGAATCTCATCACAGTTAGAAGATCAGATCAGACACATCTAAGGCTGCTTTAGATCTTCCATTGAGCTTCTTTAGACAAAGAGAACTTGGGTAATTAAGTCTTGGAGACCCCGGTGGCTTTGGCTGATTCATTCTTATTAGTTAGGCCTGCAAGAGGACAATGACTGGAATAATAAGTCTGCCCTGGTTATTTAGCCATATGTTAAAGCATCAAAAAGAAAATTAACCAGAGGGAAGAGCACACCATAATGCATCAGCTTTTAAATGCATTACTAGTCATACCACCTGGCTTAGCAGTATTTAATGGTATTCTTGCATACCATACTGTAAAATCAATAATGTAAGATACTGTGGATGAGTGTGTGATTTGTATTTATTGTGAGTCCAACCATATTTTCGAGATGAGAGAGGGTTTAATTTCAGAGTGTAGTTCCCCAAAAGACCCGTTCTGCATTCTAATAGCGGCATGATTTGGGTCTGGTTTTTTCCGAGCGCAGCTCTTTCTCTTCTTATCCTCTGCAAATATATTACTGCACTATGTTCAAGTTTTCAGACATCCATAATTGAGGAGCATATGATGAATAGCACAAGGGTGTTCCATTTTGGGCCGGCTGGAAAACAGTAGCAGGATCTGCAACGAGCCGATGATTTCTTCCCGCCATCAAGCTCCATGTATCTTGGTGCAGGAGACAATTTGCAGCCTTCGGTGCATTAGGAGGAATACGAATTTATAGTAGCGTGACACTTTTACGTCTCGCACTTCAGTGTCGCATAGATACTGAATAATATCTCACGTCTCTCGCCTAGTTATTTGTATGTGTGAGTACAGCAATTTAGTGTTTTGAGATCAAATAACTGAGATTTGATTGAATAGCATACAAGTGTAATTACAGCACTTGTATGCTGGTTGAAGGGCTGTGGTTCACTGAAAAATCTATTGAAGATTTTTCACATATATTGAAATTTTTGAGAGTTAATAGTAATAAGAATATATGTAGAAATTGAAATAGCTAATGAGTGGGACTTGGCAGTATGAAGTGTACACTGTGTATTCACAGTAGTCTGTGGGGTTGAGGTACTTTGCCTCTGTAGTTTATCATCCAGCCACTTCTGTTGGAAAAACCCCAAGTTGGTTGCTCCATTGGTGGCCAGGATTTTATTTTATAATATTTTGCCAGAAATGTTCGGGGGAAGTTCTCCCTCTGCTCATTTTATAGCTTTAATCTTCTCTCCCTCCGCTTACCCACCACTCAACTCCTTAAAACCTGCTCTTCAACAATTTGCTTCTGAATTGAACCTGATACTTGACTTAGATTCAGTATTGTGTAACCTACCGGGTGGTTGGTGAGTTACTCCGTGCAATGATTCCGGTCAAATTTAATATGTTTTAAAGAGTGAGATTCCACCTACTTACTGCCAGTCTTAAACACCTGACCACAGTCTTCCAGTCACTCAGCTGAGCCAGAAACCTTTAAACCTTTTGACTATGACCTTTTGGAGTAGGAGATCATGCCAAAACACTCAAGTAGCAAGTTGGCATTTTTAACCTCGCAATTTCCAACAAAGGTGCTTGCATTGAACTGTTTCATCTCCGAAGTCTATATTCACAATATTAAGATATTGATACTATGACACGCAACTGTGATATATTTTTTTTCTACCAAAACTTGAAATTGAGAATAAATTTCACCAGGGAGTATAATAAAAAACAAAACTTCTTTTGTAATATCAAGACTATTGTATCAGCCATGGTCTAGCAGTTGTGGATTTCAGGAAATACTTTGTTTGTTTTGTTTGTTTTTTTTTTTTGTGGTTGTTTTGTTTTGTTTTTTTTAGATTATAACACTCTCATCCCTGTTAAGTTTTAATGAGGTATTCCAACAGCCAGATCTAATATCTAGATATTTTTTTTTGTCAAGCTTTGAGCAACTAGCCACCTTAAGACAAGCAACGTTGAAATGTACTAAAAGTCTGTTTCCCTAGGAAAGCTCCAACTTGTCTACACTCATGACATCTGCTCAAGTAATGCCAGCATATCTTGTTTTTCTATTGTAAGTGCTTAAGGCCAAACATTCAAAGTGCTGTGTGCACTGTTCTGGCACCCGAGTATTTAGTATAGGCAATTTATGTCGATGTATTGATTTATTATAATTCTTGCAGTTCCTGCCTTGGGGGAGCCTTAATAGCCCTATTGATGCATCCCTCTTGATCCACTAGTGATTAACTGAGGGGCTGTTTTATATGGTTTTGTTCCCTCATGCTCATAAAGTCTTCCCATCCCCAGTCAAGTGACAGTTTAGTCTTTTGAACAGGAGTGCCTCTAAAATTTAACCTTTTTTTTTTTTTTTTCTTTTTGCCTGATCACAATATGACTGCATAAATGAAAGCATCAACCATACATCACCAATCAAGGGTCAGACGCAGTCTACCACTTCTCAGCAAAAGTGTTTATCAGAGAGGGCACTCACTTGATTAAAAAATGATTTAGATTGGGATCCGGGATGAGGGACATTTAGCTGGGTTCATTATTTCTGTGTGACATGATGAGAGGTATTAAAACATGAGGGTCCTATAGGAGGTGAATACATTTGTTATGGATTGCAGTAGATGCTGTGGTGATATAAATTAACCAACATAACTTAGACCTTCTTTTTGACTTGTGAATCCCACTCAATTTAATTGGTTTTAATTAGTGGGATTCATCAG
Source organism: Istiophorus platypterus (assembly GCA_016859345.1). NCBI lineage: Eukaryota > Metazoa > Chordata > Actinopteri > Istiophoriformes > Istiophoridae > Istiophorus > Istiophorus platypterus. Next base: position 17,956,683 of record CM029125.1, read on the forward strand.
TTTCAGGGGTCTGTGTTTTAGGACATGACAGGACAAAGTATACTCATCTGCCTGTGGATTCATATTTCATAACACAACGACATCTTGATTAAGGTGTCCACCGGGATGGAAAGAATATTTTTATATTCAATACTGTCACGTCATCTTATATTTTCTACAATGTGCATCTTTCTTCAAGTCTCACGGTGTTTTTTTTTTTTTTTTTTTTCTCAATGTCAAATCAGCAGAAGCTTCTTCTGTCACTGGTCTGAAACTTGATCCAAGAGTGATATTTGTCCCAAGTATAGAGTTTCTGGAGGTCGAAACTAAAGTGCAGAGTTTATAATTTCGACCAAGTGGTTTGTTCAACATGGGCTGCTTAAATGCAGAGGGATTACACCCTAGAAGGCGAGAGAAAGAACTCTTGAGGGTGCTTTGATCGTTAGTTCAGAATCCATTACTTTGGCTCAGAGGAGACAAGGAGATCCAGCAGTATAAATTAACATCAAAGGCAGATCAGCTACTGGGAAAAGGTCTAATAGGTCCTTACTCATAGAAAATAAAATTACTGTGCCAATATCTACCTGTTTTTAATTATTCTACAACAGTCCAGAGCATGGCTTGGAGCTAATGTTAAAATTCAGAAAATTTAATGTTTCTATTCTTTTGAATAATTTAGGTTTGACGTGATTTTTTTAAATCATCTTTACGGTACCAGAGCACACACTTGCTTTATGAATAATATCTAGTGTGAATAGTTCCCAGGGGTTTAAAGGTACACTGGTTGCCGATACAATATGCATCCCTACATCAACAAGGATTTAGAAAAAGAGTATCCTTCCTTTGTCTTATGAGTTATAACATAATGTATAATTTGGGAGCATATATTTGAGAATAAATTACAATTTGATTATCATAACTACGCTATGGTTACATACTGTATAGTGCTTATTTGACAAAATTTTTCAAGGATCCCTGTAATATTCACGATCTTAGCTTTCAGGGAAATGTAAATGATAAAACCATTAACATAGCTCATTTTATAGTGTTTGTTTAGGGCAGTCCCACAAGAGAATTGTATATCAACCATGAAAATGACCCACTGGGGTGGGAGGTGGGGTGGGCAAACTCTAAATACAGTAGATACAGGTAGATACAGGCAGATTAAGATGAACCTGTAATGTTGCAGTCAATGAAAACTGGAGGCTTGAAGGGATACTTTTTTTTTTTTTTTTTAATTCTGCCTGTGCAAAACCAAACCCAACTTATCCCCATAAGTCGTTCTCTTCACACTGTGCTCTGAGGATTTTGGTTGGCCCCACTTGCACCTGCAGCTACATCCTTTAAACATTTACAGGTTGAAACCATACCGTTTGGGTTTTTTTTTTTTTTTCGTCCTCTGCCTCTGAGTATGAGTTGGCAGAGGAGCACAAAGTGCTGCTGAAGGACACACAATATCTTTACCGGATATTTTTTTTTTCTCACAAAAAAGAAAAATGGTTGCCATTTCTTGACTCAAACTATATAATATTCCTATCAACTTGATATGTTTGCTCTTTTTAGTAAATGAAAGCGCAGAGTCCAGTGTCAGGACAAAAAATGGATTCATATTGAGAAAACACACACGGTTATAAATTGGTTTTAGGTTCCAGGTCTTCAAGTTCCTGTCACTATAGACAAAAAAAGAGCACACAGTTTACTTTGATCAGAGTCTTTTATGTTCAGTTGCAAAAATGATGAACTTGCAATTTTTTTTTCTCTTTTAATTTTAAGAGCAAACCTTAATGGATGATTTTCCAGGAGTTTATCTCTGCAATCAGCATCTCGGTGCAGCAATATTAAGATAATAAAGACATATGAGCCGCAGCATCCTTTTAGCATCCCCTCTTTCCCTTGCAGGGCCGTGACTGGTTCAGTAAACGTGATGATAGATACATTTCCCACAATATGAGACCCTTTTAATTAACTGTCTTCATTATAGGGAGCACTCAGGAGTCTTGATGGCTTATGAGGACACCCCAAACTATAGCCTCTGTTAGCCGTTGCAACACTTCTCTCTTACAATGGTGAATGTAAGAAACAAGTGAGAGCAGGAAGACGAAAGAAAGCATGATGTCACGTCATGCATATTAAACCATACAGCCCGGCACTATCCTTTCCTCTTTGTTTTTTTTTTTTTCCACTCAGGACTAATGAGTTACCCTTGGAAATAATTGTCATATCATTCTCATTAACACTGAGGCTGTTTCTTTCAAGTGCTTTTGCCCGGTGAACTGTTTTAGAGTTATATGACCACTCCAAAGCAGGTAAAGGGCTTATACTTTGTAGATGTCAAGGACAATATTAGTCTTTTGTAGCCCATTGATACACTGGGTCACAATGTGGACAAACAAAAAAACATCATAAATTGAATGTTGATTTTAACAATATCAATGTTAACCTACAAGATGCTATTTTAGGAAAGATCTGTAACATTGTTGGTGCAGTGGAAATCCCGCCTTACTGCTTAATGCTAACCAGTTCAAAACGACAAGGAAACCTTCTGTTTTTTTTCCAAGCAAACCATTACTTAAGTGGATGTGACACAACAGTATTTTCCGAACGGAAAATGTTTAAAGTCTCAGGTTGATTCACCCATCAACTGTGGTTTTAACACCGCCTACCTTGAGTGCAGTCTCCATCACTGCAGCCACTCTGTCATACCAGCCCCCCCCGCCCTTCAAAATGGTAATGAACGCAAACAAGAGAGGGTGGGTATGGGCGCAAAGGGGTGAAATCATGTTCCGGTTGTTTCGTGTCAGCGTGAGCATCTTCCTGGGTCTGACAGATAGGCCAATTAACCTTATTTACTACGTCTCCCCTCATCCTCTAACGAGCTCCACTGGGCTTCTCTTCTAATGAGCTGCTGAGATTGGGGACCGTTGGTGTGTTGGTTCCAGTTGTGCTTGTCCTGCAATTATTAAGGTGACAGGATAGCGGCTCATGTACTCCTGGGCTGTCTGAGCTGGAATGCTCACGCTGTTGTTCACGTTGGTTTATTTCTTATGATTGCTATTCCTCATGTGGAGTTCCAAACTCGATCAGTGGACCTCAGTGCAATATTTATATGCTCGAATGTCTAATGATTTTGGCTCACATGGAGTGCATTAATACTGATATAATGGGATTATCTGCAATTCACCAATAAAACGTAATGGGAGCTTTTTACATGGTGTTTAAAAGCTTGAAAAAGCAAAAGGGGGGAATTCTGAATGCAGCGCCTTAGTCATCATCCTCTTCAGTTGTCACTCACTGAGATTTTAATTACCTCTTAAGCACATATTTGAAATACATACCTCTTGAAATTACTAAAACAATATAAACATACCAATAAATGTTTGTATTTTTTTACATTTAATTCAAGATATAAATCAATACCAATATAAAGCAACATATAACCTGCAGACATTACAAACCTTGACCTGTTGGTGTTTGAAATTGCAGTTTACTATTTGAAAGAGAATTACTCAGGCTCCACTTTTAATAAAGCATCAATCACACCTTTGTAGCTTATCCAGAGTGCAATTAATGATATCGTTATGTGTTCTAGTTTTCCAGTAATTATGGGTTTTTTTTCGGGGGGGGGGTACTTTCTACTTGTTCCCATGAGTGAGGAAGGTGCCACATGTTATATTAACTAGCAGAAACCTAATGTGGCAGGTTATTCTTTTACTTGCATACTTGTGGGACTTACTATCCCTGTAAGTTGAAATGTTGAAACTCACTTGCTCTAGGGTGTAATTTTCAGAGAAAAATGATTATATTTGGGCCAATGTATTTGTATTTTTCTTTAGCTGCTCCCATTACTATTAGCTTAACTGGTGTGTAACCAGAACAGCTCTTCCTCCGTCCACCTCCAATACATAATGCACGTTGTAGTCATGTGGATAATAAAAACTACTTCCTCATTTTGCTGAATGAAAAAAAAACCCTGTATATTTTGATCAATTCATGGGTCACCAATGTTTTTTTTTAAGAATGCCAGCAGTTTGACAGAGGTGTAATTTTGCCTACTTAAAACTAATGCTTTCTCTTATACAGATGAAATACTTTTTTTTTTCTTCAGTTACATCCTGCCCTAGTATTTAGAACCCACAGTACTTAAAGTTAGTACAAGTATCTGAAAGTGTCTTTTTGTACTTTTCTTTTTTTCTTTCCCTAACTTGATCTGCAACTGCTTCTCTGTTTTATATGACAAAAGTTTCACCTTGGTAGGAAAAAAAAGAAAAAAGAATGAAAAACAACTTGGTACCGGCCACTTGTGATTCATCTATTCAGGTATGCCAGCCTTCGGAGCAGATATACTCTCCGCTCCATGACCTTCACTGGACAAGCATTGGTTTCAGGCCTGTGATTTTCAGGTCCCCACTGTGTTCGGTGTGGTTGCCCGTGGAGACACTAATACAAGCCATAGTGCAGGGCTTTAATATGGTACCCTTAGCAGGTGCTAAGAATCCTCTTCTGTTCAACCTTCAGCCCTCTAGAGGCACTTGAACAATCTTCAAGTAGCCATTTTGTTACGACGCAAAGATGTCTGTTGTAAAACTAGAGGTACAAACATCAGGACCACTTAACTAAAAGAAGAGACTTCCATCATTGTGTGAATGTGTGCAAGTGCATTATTTGTCTATATACCTCTAGCCCAGTTTATCGCCCTTAAAGCCTCTCGGGCCTTTTTACTCACTTATCAACAGTCGTTAACCAAGTCAATATGCCCTGGTTAATGTTCAGTCCCAGTAGCTAATATATGGCAGCGGTCCATACCGAGTGATGTATTTAAGGATCCTGTGATTGTTAATGATGTCAAGTTTATGTTTTTATGTCTCAATAAGTGCTGTCGCTGCAAAAAGCTGGCTTCTCTGCAGCAGCAAATCTGTCACAAGACATTTTTAAAAAAGGCTTATGTTTACCTCATTCTCTTTTAAACTTATAAAGATTTACATCAGTGTGTAGTCTTGCAAACAAACCTAACAAAGCCAAAAAAAAACAAAAAAACGGGAGGGGGGGGGGAAAAAAGTCTGCACTGGCACTTCTGTGTGTGTGTGTGTGTGTGTCCGTGTGTGTCCGTGTGTGTCCGTGTGTGTTTGTCCGTGTGTGTGTGTGCTTGAAAATCATCCTCATCATATACCAATTTAAGAAGACCTAAAATGATTTGTCTATTAACGGAAAATTACAGTTATACACATTGCAATTGCAATAAACTGAAAGTGTCTGCTCCATGCAGCAGCAGCGCAGAGTCGCATCACAGAGTGGCTGAGTCTTATCAGTGGACTGACAAGACAAGTGCAGATGATTTGGTGATTTGGTGAAAAGCAGAAATGCAGTATTTCAGATTTAAACCCAAAGCAGAAGGGGGGGACCTAATAACACAAATAAGATCATTTGTGAATCTGTAAACTCTTTTTGATGAAGGTGGCAACATCTGAGATTGACATGCATTCGTTATGATCAGAAAGTCAAGAGAAAGATCTACAGATCTAACGTCAGAGATTGAAGTAAGCGACCTGCAGATATAGAGCAAACATGTCTTTTCTTGTAAAATTTCCGATGTAATCGGAAACACAAGTGTTGTTACAAGTTTATTACCCAGTGGGGCTCGTTCCCCCCCCACCGTGGCATCTCTATCTCAAACACTAGAAGCACTTAAAATAAAAGACCAAAAGCACTCCAGGTTAAATATGAGCCCATGGAAAATTGCAACCCGTTCTCAGGTTAATAGTAAATACACATTTGCAAGCTGTGACACAGAGTGCACTATAATCCTGGTAGCTCACCATCTTGAAAAGACCAGCGGCTCGTAGGCAGTGCAGAGGCATCAGAGAAAATGTAGCATGTCATCTTCTCTAATGCAGCAGGAGCCATCTGATAATCAAGCTGGCAAGCTGCACTTGGTTTTATTTGAACTGTAAAAGTTGATGAATCAGACTTGGCTGCACAATCGCAGCCCCCCTCTAGCCCTTCTCTCTTTGTCTGTTGCTCGGCCAAGATTTGTGTTCCTCATCCATCCTTACAGGGCACAGTGCCCTCCGATATGTCACCCTTCAAAATTTGCATGGAGGGGCAAATTCTAACCATTTGAATCACAAAGAATGCAAATTTCATTGCGTTTCCATTGTGCCTTTTTATTCGACTGTTATTTTTGCCTAATCATTGTTTCCCCTAGGATGGAGTTGTAGCAATAGAAGTGAAGCACAAAATACCCCACCACCTCTTAACTTTACTGAAGTAACCTCCTCCTCATCACCACTGGCATCAGTTCTCTTTCTTCTTTTGATCAACCAGGCTTTTAAACTCATCTGAATAATCAAACAGGATTTGACAGTCAGGGTATAAATTTTTTTGTTATTCACCCACTGGGTAACTATTGACATCAACTGGGTTTGACCTAGTGGCTAAATACCTGCCATATATTCTTCCAATTATTAATTCTTATATGTAGGGTTTTTTTTTCCAGACTTGCACTCCCTTAAATTGTAATTTCTTAAAATTGCATTAGATTTAATAACAATATTACATTTATGGCGTTTCTTCAAGGGAATCCAATCCAAATCATATGTGATGTTAATATCTCTGTGAGGGAATCAGTCACGGTGGCCCTTATGTGAAGTACAGGCCCAAATGATAAATTAAATAAATTATTTTTTTTTCTTTAATCATTTAATGTTTTGTCTATGAAATGACAGTAAACAGTGAAAGGTGAGTCAGTTTACACTTGATATGAAACAGACAAAAGCAGAAAATCCTGACATTTAAAAACTGGAACCATATTATTTTTGACATTTTTACCTTACAAAGTGACTGTCACGATGAATCGATTATCAATGTTTTTTTGGTTCACTGAACAGGTATCCTACTAATCATTTCAACACTGAACGAAATAAAATGCAACATGATTACTTTTCCTTTTAAAGTGATTGTCGTTTGTTTCATTCATCGATTTGTTTCCAATTAGTGTAAATAAAACGTTTGCATAGAAGTTCTAGCAGAAATAGTGGTAAGGTTTAGTACCATGCAGTTCCATTTTCAGTTCCCCTCCTCTGCAATGAATGACGAGCCCAGTGAAGTGTCCAGAGAAAAATTACTGCACACCTTAAGAGCTGTAAATTAATTTTGAAATTTATGAGAGCTGAGTCACTTGGCCCTGTTTCAAGAGGAGATATTTATGCTCTTTCCATCCAAATTCAATAAAGTTGCTTTAAAAGAACGCTGACAGAAACGTGGGTGTTAAGGAATTCATCAAGGTTCTCTGGGGCTGGGACACTATACCGTCACGGAATCACGAAAACCTGTCCAGGCCCACAATGTCTGTGTGCATATTTAAGACCATGGCTCTCTTTCAGCTCAGTGCACCCCAGTTATTGTGGTGCATCTGGGCGATATGGTTGAAAAGATATCATCCTAATATTTTCAAACTTTAAAGAAATTACTTAACGAAAGATATAGATATATATCAGTCTATTAATATGGCAATAAATGAACATACCATACTGTACCTTCTTCCCTTCATTTCTTGAAATGTGAAGAGCACAATTAGCAAGCAGTATTTGTCACAAAAGGCTTATGCAGCAATGTTTTTAAGCCAAGACAGCAAGTTCACAAAGCTGAACTATTATTACAGTCCTTTGCATCATGATATGATACTTTGTCATTCTACATTTTTCTTGGATCTTGTGTCTAATTAGCTTTCTTACTCATCCCTTTTATGGAAAAAAAGAGTTTTTGTGTCAATTACAGTCTACCATACCTCAAGGGGACAGCATGGGGGGGCTTCACCAGAGATATGTGTCGGTGGAGACATGTTTTTGCAGATGTTGTTGCAATTACCACTATTACTAGGTCAACAGATACTGTAGATCACTCGACACTCACCTGAAACCTCCACTCGAGTAGCTTCAAAGCCATAAAAGAATGAAAGAAAGAAGGCTATGGCATAACGATGGTGTATCTTCTTACCTATTGATCACGTATCAGATAAAAAGCTTTAGATGTCATTTATGTCGTCTAATGCAAGTTTTCCTGTAATTCCATCCAGCATACTTGGTATCTGTAAAAACATTGATCTCTATTTGAATTTAAAATAAAGCTCTGAGTTTTGAGAGATGCAAACCTCCTGATGGGTGATGAGAAATTACAGACCTCAAGGCTGAGGCTGTTACGCCCTTACACATGCCTGAAATGTGAATTTAAATTTTAAATGATTCCTCCTGATTTACAACTTCTAATAGCAATACTGAAAAATATATATGTATATTTTCAAGAAGTCAATACGGTCGCCTGTATTTTGCACCAGATTTGAAGGCGTCTGCAGCACAGAAGGCTATATTCACAACCACGTCGGGAAGACAGTGTGACTGAGAAAGCGTGGTCTGCTTAATATTATCATAATGCCCTGCGACAGGAACTGTATCAGTAACCTTCACTGTACAATGAATCACAAGATCACCACAGACCACAGACAGCCTGCTGTTCTCTGCCTTCATTTTCTTTGTTCTAATTTCTATTTCTATCCTCTGGACACGATCCTCATTGTCAGTTGTCGGCCTCAGCGATTGAATAGCCTCGTCAAGCCTCCCCAGAGTCCCCTTCTCCACTGCAGTCTTGGCGGAGAAGGGGTGGGGGGGCAGTTGATGTGGCCTATCCTCGCCTTTCTCTCAGAAATACTGGCACTCCAGCCTTTTGGTGTAATGTTGATTAGTCTCCTAGTAGATTCTTCGATTTGTTGGAGGCCAAGATGGTTGAGTCATTGCTACAACATTGTTATAGATTTTACCACTTAGAAGAAAAAGGTCTTTTTGGAAAGTTTGATGTAAAGTATTCTCCAATATCTCCATAGCTGTTGCTTTGTTTATTGCCCCTGAATTAAGGTGTAATTGCTTTTATTACACTTGAAATAATCGTCAGTTTGTACAATTAGTGAAATCTATAACAAAGCTAAAATGAATAGATGACACTTATCTGCTCTCCATTAAACTAGTCATTCATATTAAGATTATAGTCTTTCACTGACAGTCTCATAGCCTGGCATGCTGGTACCATCACCTCAGGCATGCATTGAAATAATATTTTCTTAATTTTGTCTCGGGCTCTTACTTCCTCACCAGAGGAAATGCTGGGGGAATATCTGGTCTCATGCGTACATGAGGCCCAATAAAAATTCTTGAATCCACTGGCAGGGCTCTCTGGCTTTAAACCTTTTTTAAGTCAGACGTCACCCACACAATAACAGTAGCGTTGCATATGCAGGCAGAGATTAAAAAAAATATTGTGTAGTTTAGCCAGTGCTGTGGTCAGATGTTTATATTAGCCACTGGCGTTTCTCCAATGTAACTCAGCACTCTACAACAACAAGAGCCCTTCTTTGCCTGTCACTGTTGTCTACTTGTGTAAGTGCAGAGGTGGACAGATTGTGCCTGGCCTTGCGTGCCCATGGCCTTTTGTTTTCTTTCCCCGTGGACCTTCGTCTCGTGACAGGCCCTGTGTTCAGGTGGAAACCCTGCCGAGCACCCTGCTGCCAGGTTAAGTGCTCTTGCACATCACCGTTGGGACTGGAGACAGAGAGGCAAAGGAGGCATTTCTCTATTCTCCCTTTAATGTTTTCTTGTGCAGCAGGCCTTTTTGTATTGCTATTATCAGATTTTCTCTGATTGAAGTTCAGTAATCCCCTCAGGTTTTAGAGAAACTGAGGTATCTTTCCAGCTGTTTTACTTACTTATTTTTGTTGTATCTTGTCTTTTCTGGAAGCAAAATACAAATACAAATACAAGCAAAATATAATGGATTACTTAGGTTTATACATATGTGTATACATCCATCTATAATATGTATACCAATGTATGTTTGTATATGCATGCATATAATGTCATATAATGTATAAAACTTTCAGCTCCAGTGGGAATTAGGCCGGTGACGAACTGTAACTCATACCCCACTTTGCCATTCGGTCCTCTTCCTCCTCTATTGTTTGCCGCGTTCTGCTCTTTTGCCGGAGGCATTTGCTGAACATGCAGATTTCCCTTCTGCCAATTTCTTGACTGTTGAAAGTCTAAACACTTCAACGCAAATGTTTTCATGAGACAAATCCCAAGGAGCAAAGATTTAATTAAGTGTGCTCAGTTTATTTTCTGGATGTTGTGTTCATCAGCGTAGTACAATCGGTGAATTAAACTGTGGTGTTTGAACCATTCATTGCAGTCAACTTGTACAGGCATGGTCCCCCCAGTGTTTGTTGCTCTTCTGGCTCTGGATGTCACAAGTGTTTAATGAGAGATTTATCCATGGGAATTAGCTGTGTTTTACATGACATATGACAGACTCGCTGTGTGGGGAGCCTGAATAGCTACTTCGCTAGTAACAGCGAGAGGTAATAGTCCTAAAATGTAACTTCTATAAGAGCAAAGTCGAAGGTAGGGTGTATGAAAGTGACCCCCTCTTTGAGGAAGTTTTCCATTTTCTTTTCCAATGGTTTCTACTATCTTTTCAATTCTCCACCACTGTCATTTTGAGCAACTCACTATATTATTATGGATATTCAGCTCTGAACACATAGAAGTCATACAGAGCTTTTGACTAGCACCTTACACACAAGCACAACGTCTTACGCAGAAACACAACTTCCTACTTCTTACTTCTTCAAATAGCAGCCAAACAAAAACATGATACAACTAGCATCGATAATTAAGTCTAAAATTTACATTCTTAAACGGGATCTGAAAAGGTATAACTGACAGCCAAAAAGTGATTGGTTTGTCAGTAGGAGAGATAAAGGCAACCTGATACACCGCAGAGAGCTAGGCAGTCTGCTATGAAATGGCTACATGTTGTGCCAGGAATAGAAAGTAATACTCATAAATTGTTTTTGGGTGGAAATGGAGGTTGTATTGAAGGCTTTGATAGAGGACAGTGACTCAAACTTACCTACATTTTATTTAAAAAAAAAAAAGAAAAAAAGATTTTATGACTGCACTGAAAATATACAGCCATAAAAATCTGACCACCTTTCAACCCTACCCCCTACTCACCACCCACAGACTCCCTGGATCCCCCTCATTATCGAGCTCTCCGCTCCCTGTTCAGCCCTGCAATACGCGCGACTTGAGGGATCTAGGGGAATTTTCATTTACCTGAGACTCAAACATGTACTCACTTTTTTTTTTTTTTTTCCTGAATGGATGTTGGTATGATTGCATCCCCACTGACCTTATTATAAAGGGTGAGAGTCATAGCGAGTGAGGAAGATGGAGGGGGTAGAGAGGAGAAATGGGTCGGCTACATTCTTCTCTGCGATTCCTCCGTTAGGCAGACACAAGAGCAGCGATGTGACTAATGCTGTAAATGTGCTGGCGTGCTTACAATACGGGCTGCCTGAGTGGCCCCGAGCAGGCCAGTGCTTTTGCTGGCTGCCTTCTCACCTGCACGTCTCAAAATTCATTGAGAGAAGCAATTTAAACTTTTGTCTCACTTGTTTTTTCTTTTTTACTTAGATGGGATTGAACTAGTGTGGTAACTGTGATAAAAGTAGAGTACAGGTTATTTGCTCTGGTGATATTATGAGATACAGACAAATGCATTCCGTGTGTGTGTGTGTGTATAGAAAAGTACACATATGTGTATATGTATGTATGAATGTGTATATATGTGTGTGTGTGTCTATGTATACATAAATAAAACAAAATTCACATTTTACATCCAAAACCATTCAATGATGATACTATTAGATTTCACAAGTATTAACTGTGCCTAAGACTGATTGAAAAGATATTCCACATCATAGACCCTTCTTCTCAGCTCCAAATGAGACAAGCAGTAACAACTCATGGCATGGGCAATACACAATGGACAACCTTACACCCTTCAAATGATCCTCTGAGTGGCGTATTAGTGGGTTGAAACACACGCCTCCAGTTTGGCTTGTCCCTGCTGTCAGATTAGTTTAGATCAACATGTCCAAGCACAGGGAAACTTCCCCATCTGGAAAATGTTTGTGCCACTGTCCTGCAGACTGGATCTTCTTTTTCATAAACGAGACAATGTAAATGATTTAAAAAAAAAAAAAAAAGCATCATGTTCATCAATGAGTGATTCAAGTCTCCACTAATTTTTTGTCACAGACTTTTAAAATAACAGCAATTAATTTTAAGTATTATTGTTTTTTATGAACTATTTTTGTGAATTATTTTACAATATTTTTTATTGTTCTGTTAAGTTTTATGAATATTAATAGAACAGGTTAGACAGATACATTTTTTGATATTTTACGTTAGCAAAAATTAATGAACTATATTCACTGATGACAGAGAAAACAGAATCAGAGTCCTCTGGTTAAACATACAAACAAAAAAAGCAACATTAATCAGTTGTCATTGTGACAGATCTTGTGTTTTCATAGGGGTTGATGTCTTCTGCAGCTTAATGCACTAGCTATACTCCGTCCTTTTTGGAAAAACATGGCAATGGCATGTTTTCTTGTGATGGGGAGGATAAAATGCATTAACTGTATTAGGTGTGTCCATTTAATTCTGTGCAACCTTTTAAGGGGGGGGGGCTTACCATCTGTCTGTGTCCAATAACATGTATTATTTATTCTTCTTTGAGAGCACAAAAGTGTGTT